>OY740795.1:9798233-9823233 GCA_963514005.1 Raja brachyura
ACACACACACATAAACATAGTAGCATAGAAACATAGAAAATAGGTGCAGGAGTAGGCCATTCGGCCCTTCGAGCCTGCACCGCCATTCAATATGATCATGGCTGATCATCCAACTCAGTATCCTGTACCTGCCTTCTCTCCATACCCCCTGATCCCTTTAGCCACATCTAACCCCCTCTTAAATATAGCCAATGAACTGGCCTCAACTACCTTCTGTGGCAGAGAATTCCAGCGACTCACCACTCTCTGTGTGAAAAATGTTTTTCTCACCTCGGTCCTAAAATAATACCCCCTTATCCTTAAACTGTGACCCCTTGTCCTGGACTTCCCCAACATCGGGAACAATCTTCCTGCATCTAGCCTGTCCAACCCCTTAAGAATTTTGTAAGTCTCTATAAGATCCCCCCCTCAATCTTCTAAATTCCAGCGATTCCATAAACTGAAGAAGGGTCTGGACCCGAAATGTCACCCATTCCTTCTCCCCAGAGATGCTGCCTGTCCCGCTGAGTTACCCCAGCATTTTGTGTCTACCTTCGATTTAAACCAGCATCTGTCGTTCTTTCTTACACACACTCCATAAACTCTCTCTCGCTCTATATATATATATATATGTATCTGGAGCAAGAGAGTTTCTGGAATACTATGTTTACTCATTGTATTATGTACTATGTTTACGTATTCTGTTGTGCCGCGACGTCAGAATTCCACTGTTATATCTGGGACCTATGACAATAAAACCTGTCTTGACCCTCAATGCAATGGCTCACATTCACGTTATCCCAGCCTATTGTGGTGAAATGTTTGCAGCTGAACCAAGTTCTGTCGATTCCTTATTGTGGACGCCGATGGCGGCCAAAAGTGTCCATGTGCGAATGATGGCGTAACTTTGGGCACCTCTGTGTCTTGTTTGTTTGCAGGCTTGTGCACTGCCACTGATGCAAAGCAGGTTCACGGTTCGGTCGAAGAGATCCTAAAGGAGACCTGGGACACCAACGGCAAGCACCCCACTGTGGAAATAAACCCCCGAAAAGCCACTATTCCCAGCAGATCTCTTTCAACCAAAGGTAGGCTGGAAGCCCAGTGGCAAACATAGGGCCAGGGAAGGAGTAGGAAGGAACTGCAGATGCTGGTTTAACCCGAAGATACACGCCAAAAAATCTGGAGTAACTCAACGGGACAGGCAGCATCTCTGGTCTGAAGAAGGGTGTCGACCCAAAACGTCACCCATTCCTTCTCTCCAGAGATGCCGCCTGTCCCGCTGAGTTACTCCAGCTTTTTGTGTCTACCTTAGACCCAGGTAATTGCAGGGGCGTTGAATTCACTGTTGAGCAAAAAGTAAATGGCTGGGGCACTGGTAGAGCTGCTGCCTCACAGCTCCATCTGCCCGGGTTCGAACCTGACCTCGGGTGCTGTCTGTGTGGAGGTTGCATGTTTAGTCTAGTTTAGTTTGGAGGTACAGTGGAAGGAACAGGCCCTTCAGCTCATGGGTCCGCACAGCGACCAGCGATCCCCGCACACTTTAACACTATCGAGGGGCAATGTTTACATTTATACAAAGCCAATTCACCTGCAAACCTGTACGTCTTTGCAGTGTGGGAGGAAACTGAAGATTTCGCAGAAAACCCACACAGGTCACGGGGAGAGCGTACAATCTCCGCACAGGCAGCACCCGTGGTCGGGATCAAACCCGGGTCACGGGTATCATAAGGCAGTAGCTCTACCGCTGTGCCACAGTACCGCCCTATATGTGTAGGGAGTGGGTATGAAAGTGGGATTAATGAAGAACTGCGTAGAAGCGTAACGGGGTGATCAATGGTTGGCGTGGACTTGTAGGGCTGAAGGGCCTGTTTATATGCTGGATCTCTAAAACAAAACCACAAGTGCTGGAGGAACTGATTAGCATCTGTGGGGTGGGTTGGACAGGGCATGGTTTGGGTTGGGGACAGAGCGACAGAAAGTGCTGGAGTAACTCATCGAGTAAGCAGCATCTCTCGAGAACATGGACAGGTTACGTTTCGGGTGGTGACCAGACCGAAGATGCTGATCTTCTTCTTTCGTGGCCATCATCTATGTTTCAAATGTTGGGCCAGGCTCTTGCACAGTGGACAGCCTTCTCGACCGCCAGGTCTTCCAGGCAGCATTGCTCGCCAACAAGTGGGCATCTTAGTGGGTGCGGCGTGGATTGTACAGATGTTCAACATTCGCATTCTGCGTCTGCCACATCTGCGTAGCCCCATTTGTTCACATTGGTCTTGCATCGGCCCATCCTTGTACGAAGCCTATTGAGGGACTTCCAGCTCTTCCAGTCACACCTGTGACCAGGTGGTGGCTGTTCCTTGGTTTGGGATTGGCATCTTTACGCGGTGGTGGTTTTCACTGCGTTTCTTTTCCCACAAGGCTAGTCTGGTTGCTTGAGGAGACGGTGACAGTGGCTGGACTGCGTGGAGGAAGCTCTCCCTCAACTTCAGCCGCTTGGGGGCTGGGTGATGGGAGGGATTCCATCCGCAGATGCTGCATTTTCTGCAGAGTTATTCTAGCACTTTGTGTCTTCCATTAGGTCAGGTGTGTTCATACGTTATAGGAGCAGAACTAGGCCATTCGGCCCATCAAGTCTGTCATTCAACCATGGCTGATCTATCTCTCCCTCTCAACTCCATTCTCCTGCCCGTAACCCCTGAAATCCGTACTAATCAGGAATCTGTCAATCTCCGCCTTAGAAATACCCATTGAGTTTCCCTCCAGACATCTGTGGTAATTAATTCCTCTGATTCACCACCTTCTGGCCACATAAATTCCTTCCCATCTCCTTTCTAAAGGTACGTCCTTTTATTCTGAGGCTATGGCCTCTGGTCCTAGACTTTCCCACTAGTGGAAACATCCTCTCCACTTTCACTCTATCCAGGCCTTTCACTATCCGCTAAGTTTCAATGATGTCCCCCACCTCATCCTTCTAAACTCCAGCGAGTACAGGCCCATTGCCGTCAAACGCTCATCATAGGTTAGCCCAATTGTTCCTGGGATCATTCTCGTAAACCTCCTCTGGACCCTCTCCAACGCCAGCACATCCTTTGCCGACCCGTCAGATATGGAGGCCAAAACTGCTTGCACTGCTCCAAAATGCAGTCTGACCCGCTGCCTTATAAAGCCCCAGCATTACGTCACTGATTTTGCATTCGAGTCGTTTAGTTTAGTTTTAAGATGCAGCGCAGAAACAGGCCCTTTGGCCCACCGAGTCCATGCCGACCAGCGATCCACGCATATTAACACTATCCCACACACACGAGGGTCAATTGTTACAATTACCAAGCCGATTTACCTACATACGTGTACGTCTTTGCCGTTCTCTCCAAAGATAGATGTTTGGAGGAATGCTAGCCTTGTGTGGCAATGTGTTCCACAGGCCCCACAGTGTTCAGGGAGTTATTACAGAGTGGCTGACTGATATATGCTTCTCCATCCACTCCAGGTGAAGATGGTGACGTTTGCCTCCGCTCGTCCGACTGCGCCACAGGGCTGTGCTGCGCTCGGCATTTCTGGACCAAGATCTGCAAGCCGGTGCTGCAAGAGGGTCAGGTTTGCACCAAGTCCAAGCGCAAAGGCGCGCACGGCCTGGAGATCTTCCAGCGATGTGACTGCGTTCAGGGCTTCACGTGTCGGATGCAGAAAGCAGGAGCGGCGAGGGGCGGCAAGACCTCCAGACTGCACACCTGTCAGTGACTCCCTCCCTCCCTCCGTTCCTTCCATCCCGCTCTCCCTCCCTCCCTTCCTTCCCTCCCTCCCTCCCTCTCATCTCTCAATGAGGACTCATCCTTGGCCAGTTCTGGCGGAGGCCAAACTTCGGTTTTCCCCCAACAGCCTCCAGCCACACTCCCTCTTGCAGGCTTAGAGTGGAAGTGCTCGGGGGAAGGGGGCGAAGAGGGGGGGGGGGGGGGGGGGAGTTGTTAACGATCGAAAACCCAAAGTGCATTGATTTTCTTTTGTTCCCTTTTTCAGGAACTTTTGTAGACTGTAACGCTTGCAGTAAATTACTGTGTTGTAAAAGATTCAGTCTGGCACTTATGCTGTATATACTTGACGAATCAGTATTGTCAAAGGAAAAAATGTCGAACGGGCCATCCTCCCAGTTCTGCCAGTGATGTAAATTCTTCTATATTATTACTAACTGACATGTGTGTGTGTGTGTGTATATGTGACACAAATTCTCTATATTTTAACTGAAATTAAAAAAAAATGTCCCAGATGAAGTCTCCTCGTGCAACTGTGACAATTAATCGGACTTTGAAGGGCCTGTGTGGCTTCAGATTGCACTGGAAGCAGGGGGTATGTTGGTGGCTCAGCACTAAAAAAAATCAAGGGTGCAGACTATGTTGTTGAAGACACAAGGAACCGCGGATGCTGGAGTCTCACACAAATTACAAAGTGCTGGAGTACCGAAGCAATGGACAGTAGGTGCAGGAGTAGGCTACTCGGCCCTTCGAGCCAGCACCACCATTCAATGTGATCACGGCTGATCATCCACAATCAGTATCCTGTTCCTGCCCTCTCCCCATATCCCCTGACTCCGCTATCTTTAAGAGCCCTATCCAGCTCTCTCTTGAAAGTATCCAGAGAACCGGCCTCCATCGCCATCTGAGGCAGAGAATTCCACAGACTCACAACTCTCTGTGTGAAAAAGTGTTTCCTCATCTCTGTTCTAAGCGGCTTACCCCTTATTCTTAACTTGAAGCGGGGGTGGAATCTGCGGAGGTTAGGGTAGAAACTGTCAGAAGAAGGGTCTCGGCCAGACAACGTCACCTGTCCATGTTCTCCTGAGATGCTGTCTGACCCGTTGAGTCACGCCAGCATGTTTCCAGAATCTGTGGCGGTGAAGTTGTGGGTTGGGGCCCTTCGTCAGAGCAATTGTCAGATGCAACAGCAAGGGAACAATGAAATTCTTATTTGCGATAAGGCACCGAATGCTGGAGAAACTCAGTGGGTCAGGCAGCATCTTTGGGGAAAAGCAATAGGTGACGTTTCGGGTCGGAACCCTTCTTCACTTGCAGCACTTGATGTACAGCGTGAAAACAGGCTCCATTGGTCCAATTTGCCCACATCGGTGCCCAATTTGACCGATATGTCCCATCCACGCTAGTCTCGCCATGCATGTGGTCATCCCATATCCCTCTAAACGTATTCTATCTCATGCGCCTGGATAGTAACTGCAAGTAAATGCAGAAACACCAAATAAATATACAATAATAACCGTATAACCATATAAATAACCATATAACAATTACAGCACGGAAACAGGCCTTCTCGGCCCTTCCAGTCCGTGCCGAGCATTTATTTTCCCCTAGTCCCATCTACCTGCACTCAGACCATACCCCTCCATTCCCTTCCCGTCCATATACCTACCATATACCATATACCTCATAATGTAATACGTTTTCAGTTATACTAGGTATCCAGACCACAACAGTGCAAGCTGCAGTAGGTTATGCAACCTTATACAAAGTCTACAGTATCTATTTATACCTAACGCTGCCTCGGCAAGGCCAGCAGCTTAATCGAGGACGATTCGCCTGGCCACTCCCTCTTCTCTCCTCTCCCATCAGGCAACAGGTACAGAAGTGTGAAAACGCACACTCCCAGATTCAAGGACAGTTTTTTCTCGGCTTATATCAGGCAACTGAATCATTCTACCACAACCAGAGAGCAGTGCTGAACTACTATCTACCTCTTTAGTGACCCTCGGATTATCCTTGATCAGACATTGCTGGCTATACCTTGCACTAAACGTTATTCCCTTATCATGAATCTACCCAATGTAAATGGATTGATTGTAATCATGTGTTGTCTTTCTGCTGACTGGTTAGCACGCATCAAAAGCTTTTCACTGTACCTCGGTACACTTGACAATGAACTGAACAGAAGATCGGTTTTGAGGTAGGGTTTAGGTAAGTTTAGAGACACAGCGTGGAAACGGGTTCTTTAGCCCACCGAGTACGCACCGACCAGTGATCCCCGCACACGTGCACTATCCTACACCCACTGGGGACAATTGACATTTTTAGCAGGCCAATTAACCTTCAAATCTGTACGTCTTTGGAGTGTGGGAGGAAACCGGAGATCCTGGAGTAAAACTCGCGTGGCCACAGGGAGAACGTACAAACTCCGTACAGAGAGCACCCGCAGTCAGGATTGAACCCAGGTCTCTGGCGCTGTATCTAGCTCTCCCTTGAAAGTATCCAGAGAACCGGCCACTGAGGCAGAGAATCCCACAGACTCACAACTCTCTGAGTCCCGCTGAGTTACTCCAGCTTTTTGTGTCTGTCTATGGAGTCGCTCTCCTTGGTTTCCGGGGGTGAAGGTGCTTTGGCGAAGTGGGTGGGTGCTGTTATTTTTTTTTTCAGCCCCCCAAGTTCTTTCCAACAGAACTCAACGGCCTCCAAAAACCGGGCAGTCTTGGCCCGTGGAAACGGAGCGAGCGCAGTCCACAGGGGAATCACAGTAGGTGCGGTGTGTCGAGATCCATTCACCTGGAACAAAGCACAAACAAGACACCACTGTGCCAGCTCAAACACGGCCACATTTCACACCTAGTGCCAGAGAGAGAGACAGAGAGAGCAAGAGAGAGAAAGGACAAAATACGCCGCACTTCATTTGAACAGCGGGGCTGAGTCTACCTGTTTCTTTGGCTGCAAGGAAACATGAGATGGCAACAGATGGCATTCGCGGGGCTGAGCACGAAAGCAGAGGGCGATTTGATGTTGAGATATAATGGCAGATAGGGTTTTCTCTAAGAAAACCCTGTGTCCACATGGGATACTCACTTCACTGTTGCACAGTGGGATCATTGTTCTTGCTTGGAACCTCCCCCCCCCCTCGTTCACTCTGATATGCCTCAGACGTGGGCCTGGATAGAGATGATGCGGAGAGGATGTTTCCACTGGCGGGAGAGTCGAAGGCAAGAGGTTGCAATCTCCAAATTCAAGGACGTACCTTTAGGAATATGAGGAGGAATTTTTTTCGTCAGAAGGTGGTGAATCTGTGGCATTGTTTGCCACGGAAGAAGGGTGCGCAGGCCAAGTCAATGGATATTTTTAAGGCAGAGATAGATAGATTCGTGATTAGTCAAGAGAGAGTGAGAGAGAGAGTCAAGTGTGTTTTATTGTCATATGTCCCGGATGGAACAATGACATTCTTACTTGTTGCACCGCAACAGAATATGTGAATATGTAAACATAGTACATAACAGGGGAAGAGAAAAAAATAAAAAGTTCAATAAATAACAACTATAGTGCAATAATAATATAGTCTTTTGCAGTTCGGGTGTCAGGGGTTACGGGGAGATGGCAGGAGAGTGGGGTTAGGCGGGAGAGATAGATCAGCCAGGATTGAATGGCGGGATAGACTTGATGGGCCGACTGGCCTAATTCTGCTCTGTTCACTTATGAACTTATGACCTTATGACTTATCAGTAACGCTGAGTGTTCTCTCCTCACCAATGTTCCAGAGTGCCCGGCAAGTACAGTTCACCCCGAAAGCCTCTGTTCAGTGGTCAAGCCTTTGCCAAATCAGCCCAACCCCAACCCTGCACCAGCGGATAAACCACTTTAATCCCAGCTTGGTCCGGCAACTCGAACGCCCAGGAGCAAAGAAGACTGCAAACAGTGGTGAACACCTGCCAGTCCATCATGGGTACTGACCTCCCAGCCATTGAAGGGATTCCCAGGAGTTGATGTCACATAAAGGCAGCCAGCATCACCAGAGACCCACACCACCCCGGCCACACACTCCTTTAGCTCCCACCATCGGCAACACAATACCGGAGCCTGGAAACAGTAACGTCCAGGTTCGGGACCAGCTTCTTCCCTACAACCATCAGGTTATTAAACATGACACACTCAAAATAAGCTCTGAACTACATAGACTATGACACCGGACATTGGTTTTGTCTTTTGGCACTATTATTGTTTGTGTGTGTGTGTGTGCGTGCGTGTGCGTGTGCGTGTGCGTGTGCGTGTGCGTGTGCGTGTGCGTGTGCGTGTGCGTGTGTGTGTGTGTGTGTGTGTGTGTGTGTGTGTGTGTGTGTGTGTGTGTGTGTGTATTTATATATGTCTGAACCGAAACATCACCCATTCCTTCTCTCCAGAGATGCTGCCTGTCCCGCTAGAGTTACTCCAGCTTTTCGTGTCTATCTTAGTTCCTTCGTACATCAGCAGTTCCTTCCTACACACAGACATATATGTGTGTGTATTCTGAACATTTTTTTGTTTATTACAAAGTTTACAGAGCACTATATTTGCATGTTCTGTTCTGCTGCAGGAAAGAATTTCATTATTCTGTTTGGACATATGGCAATAAAACGCTCATAACTCTTGAGTTTAGTTTAGTTTAGCTTAGTTTAGGTATACAGCACGGAAACAGGCCCTTCGGCCCACCGTGTCCGCGCTGACCAGTGATCCCCGCACATTAGTGCAAGCCTACACACACTAGGGACAATTTACACTTATACCAGGTATACAAACCCAATCCAATGAACCTAGAAACCTGTACGTTTTGGGAGTGTGGGAGGAAACCGAAGATCTCGGAGAAAAACCACGCAGGTCACAGGGAAGAACATGCAAACTCCCTACAGACAGCACCCGTAGTCGGGATCGAACCCGGATCTCCGGCGCTGCAAGCGCTGTAAGGCAGCAACTCTACCGCTGCGCCACCGTGTCCACCCTACTCAAACTCAGTTTGAAGAAGGGTCTCGGCCCGTAACGTCACATGCTACAGGAAAGTCACTCCATACATAACAGCCTCTCCTTATTTTCAAGTACAATTTAATGAATTTAATACACGGTGGTGCAGCGGTAGATTTGCTGCCCTACAGCGCTAGGGATTCGGGTTCAATCCTGACTACGGATTTTGTCGGCATGGAGTTTGTACGTTCTCTTCGTGACCCTGCATGGGTTTTCTCCAGGAAGCTCCGGTTTCCTCCCACACTCCAAAGACGTACAGGTTTGTAGGTTAATTGGCTTGGGTTAAAAAACTTGTAAATTGTCCCCAGTGTGTAGGATAGGGCTAGTATGGGGATCACTGGTCGGGGCGGACGTGTTGGGCCGAAGGCCCTGTTTCAGTGCTGTATCTCTAAGATGCCAAAAGAACTTGTTAACTGCATTGAAATGATTCTGCAGAAACAATGAACTGGCAAAAAGTTGCCAGGGTAACTCAGCGGGTCGGACTCAGAAGGTACACTAACAAGTGAAACTATCCAGTGGAACTGAAACAGGCCCTTCGGCCCACTGAGTCTGCGCCGACCAGCAATCTCCGCACATTGACACCATCCTACACAATTTTTTACATTTATACCAAGCCAATTAACCTACAAACCTGTACGTCTTTGGAGTGTGGGAGGAAACCGGAGACCCCGGGGAAAACCCACGGGGAGAACGTACAAACTCCGTACAGACAAGCACCTGCAGTCGGGATCGAACCCGGGACTCTGGCGCGGTAAAGCAGCAGCTCTACCGCTGCGCCACCATGCCGCCCCTCCAATACCCCTGGCATGTAGCGGGTCAATCAGGCACCAATTCCTTGACCTTGACCGTGTAACAACCAACAACTGATGGTCATTGTTGACTCAGCAACCTGCATTTGTAGGTGATGCCACTCCACGGACAAAACACAAGAGGAAATAAAGTCCGTGGAGACTAATTGGCCTTATTTCAACACCATTCCCTTTGGACTACTGTGTGGTGACTTTGACATGTTCAAAGTGAAAGTGCCTCGCCGCTTTAAGGTGAGAGGCGAAAGATTAAGGTGAGAGGGGGAAGATTTAATAAGAACCGGAAGGGCAACTTTTTCGCACAGAGTGTGGTGGGTGTTTGGAACGAGCTACCATAACAACATTAAAAAGGCCACTACATGGATAGGAAAGGTTTGGAGGGATATGGGCCAAACATGGGCAGATGGGACTAGATTTCAGTTTAGTTTATTGTCACGTGTACAGTGACAAGAAACCATTTACAGTGTATATAGACACTGTCAATCCATTGTCAATCCATTTACAGTGTATATAGACACATGATCAGGGAATAATGTTTAATGCAAGGTAAAGCCAGCAAAGTCCGATCAAGGATAGTCCGAGGGTCACCAAAGAGGTAGATGGTAGTTCAGCACTGCTCACTGGTTGTGGTAGAATGATTCAGTTGCCTGATAACAGCTGGGAAGAAATGGTCCCTGAATCTGGTGGTGAGCAAAGATCCTCTTTGAGCCAGATGGGCCACTCCTGCTAAATGCAATGGGCTGACGTGTAGTACGCAACGGAACGGAACTTTTTTTCCATCCACTTCCGTAACCGGACCCGACCCGACTCACAGTGTAATCAACTTTGCGGGGGAACAGTTTGTGTTAATACATTATAATTCTGAAAATGAGGAGAAGATTTTTACATAAGAACTATTATTTTTACGAGGATGTTTCCGTAACCGGCTTCCGTCTCCGCATTATTATCCTATGGAATCTTTGGTGCGGAGACGGAAGCTGGTTACGGAAATGTGGCCTTAAATTACCCATGAATCTGCCCATGACCGTACTACGTCCTTTTCATGGACTATCTTGCTCCCTATAGGATCTGTGGAGGTACACTTCTGTACCTTTTGCTTGATGGGAGAGGGGGGAACAGGGAGTGACTAGGGTGCGACTCGTCCTTGATTATGCTGCTCATTAAGATGATTATGCTGTTGGTGTCGATGGAGGCTCCCTGGTCGACATGGGCCAGACGGGCCGAAGGGCATTTTTCCATGCTGATTGACACCATGACTATATTTACATCATTAACTGTCGCAGTTGGGACGCAAGTGTTGGGCGCGGAGTGTTTGCCAAGTTTATACTTGCTCTCGCGGATGCACAGGAGGCCACATGAGGAACACAGGATGCGGGAGATAAGGTTATGCATCGTCTTTTCAACCTTACCAAAGCATTCAACTCCAACTTCCTTCGAAGGCTAAAGAAGTTCAGCATGTCCTCAACAATTCTCACCAACGGTAGATTAGGAAAGGGGGAGATGCAACGAGACCTGGGTGTCATGGTACACCAGTCATTGAAAGTAGGCATGCAGGTGCAGCAGGCAGCGAAGAAAGCGCATGGTATGTTGACATTCATAGCAAAAGGATTTGAGTATAGGAGCAGGGAGGTTCTACTTCAGTTGTACAGGGTCTTGGTGAGGCCACACCTGGAGTATTGTGTACAGTTTTGGTCTCCTAATCTGAGGAAAGACATTCTTGCCATAGAGGGAGTACAGAGAAGGTTCACCAGACTGATTCCTGGGATGGCAGGACTTCCGCATGAAGAAAGACTGGATAGACTCGGCTTGTACTGGCTGGAATTTAGGAGATTGAGGGGGGATCTTATAGAGACTTACAAAATTCTTAATGGGTTGGACAGGCTAGATGCAGGAGGATTCTTCCCGATGTTGGGGAACTCCAGAACAAGGGGCCACAGTTTAAGGATAAGGGGGAAGTCTTTTAGGACCGAGATGAGAAGATCATTTTTCACACAGAGATTCGTGAGTCTGTGGAATTCTCTGCCACAGAAGGTAGTTGAGGCCAGTTCATTGGCTATATTTAAGAGGGAGTTAGATGTGGCCCTTGTGGCTAAAGGGATCTGGGGGTATGGGGAGAAGGCAGGTACAGGATACTAAGTTGGATGATCAGCCATGATCATATTGAATGGCGGTGCAGGCTTGAAGGGCCGAATGGCCTACTCCTGCACCTATTTTCTATGATTCTATGATTCTATGCTGCCTTACAGCGACAGAGACACACGTTCAATCCTGGCTATGGGCGCTTGTTTGTACGGAGTTTGCACGTTCTCCCTGTGACCTGTGTGGGTTTTCTCCAAGAACTTTGGTTTCTTCCCACACTCCAAAGATGTACAGGTTTGTTGGTTAGTTGGCTTGGTATCAATGTACAAATTATCCCTCATGCAGGATCGTGTTAATGTGCGGGGATCGCTGGCCGGAGCGGAATCGGTGGGACGAAAGGCCAGTTTACACGCTGTATCTCTGAACTGCCTCATGCAGATATGCCGTAGAAAGCATTTTAATGGAATGCATCACAGGATGGTTTGGTAATAGCTCCGGATCCAAGATCAGTAGAAATTGCAAAGAATTGTGTACGTAGCCCAGACCGTCGCGCAGACCAATCTCCTTTCCGTTGGTTCCATCTACACTTTACGCTACCTCGGCAAGGCCACCATCAGGCTCAACCCGGCTCTCCCTCTTCTCCCCACTCCCATCGGGCAAGAGGTCCAGGTGTGAAAATGAACACCTCCAGATTCAGGGACAGTTTCTCGCCAGCCGTTTTCAGGCAACAGCGCCATCCTATCACCGATTACTGAGCACTCCTGAGCTACCATCTACCTCATTGGAGACCCTCGGACAGTGAAAAGCTTTTTGTGGCGTGCTAGCCAGGGTTGGAAGATTGCAACCTTCACGTGGTCCGCCCTGTTTCGACTAATGCAATCAACTCGACGTGCACAAACGGAAGATCAAATAGAACAAGTTGTCCAGCAACTTTAGGCTGTGCACGCCACACGAAAGAAGAAGAAGAAGAAGAAGAAGAAGAAGCGTGCTAACCAGTCAGCGGAAATGCTGCGCGCGATTGTGATCGAGCCGTCTATAGTATACGTGCACAATCTCTGAACTAAACTTGGATGGATACTTTGTGAAAGTAATATATATATATCTTCTGGCATATATTACTTCAGGCATATATATATGTCTATGAAGGCAATATATATACGTCTATCTTTGGATTAAACCAGCATCTGCAGTTCCTTTCTACACATATATATATTTCTGCACATACACATATATATATATATATATGTAGAAATATGTATATGTGTAGAAAGGAACTGCAGATGCTGGTTTAACACGAAGATAGACACAGAAAGCTGGAGTAACTCAGGAGGACAGGCAGCATCTCTGGAGAGAAGGAATGGGTGATGTTTCGGGTCAAAACCCACTTCAGACTAGTCTACTAGTTGTAGTCTTAAGACTGATTGAAGAACTGAGAGTCCAGCCTGAGACTAATTGTAGTCTACAACTAGTAGACTAGTCTGAAGAAGGGTCTCGACCCAAAACGTCACCTATTCCTTCTTTCTAGAGATACTGCCAGCCCCGCTGAGTTACTCAAGCATTTCGTGTTTTTATTCCGGTTACTCGAGTTACTCCAGTTTTTTGTGTCTATCATCTGTGTATATATAGATAATATATATCTAACACATATATATATACACACATACACATACACATATACACATATACACACACACACACACTCACACACACACATATATATATATATGCACACACTCACACACATATATTATATATATATATAACACTAATTCAAGCATTACAAATGTTCCTCTGCCTTCCCAGAAAACAGATGAAATGGCATGCATGATGGAAATTGTTACTAGATTGATGAAAAAGCAAGATTAATTATAAGAATCTGTGAAATCCAGAGCAGGGGCTGTGGGTCTTCGAATACCTATCATTTGTCATTTGACTTGAGGCTTCACATTAACTGGATGGTTGCCCAGGAACAGTTGCCTTGTTGACAGGAAATAAGGAGAAATACTGCCAAGGCCGTCTCATTACAATAAACGGCCCCTGGATATTTTCCTGATAAAGCAGCCCACTCACAGGTTATTAGTCCTCGTTTAAGAGGGGAAAAGAAAACTACTGTGCTTCTGATTATCATCAGGAAACTATTAAAGGAAGGAAGGCTGCAACAAACTTCCTTTGCGGAAAAAAAAACACGGCATCCCAATTTTCTCCTGAAAGAACAAAAATTCTGTTTCAATTTTTTTTAGATTTTGGGACGTATTTCATATGACTGAAGTGGAAGAGAAAATGCGGTGGGGGGCTCAATGGTGAGGTGGCGCCTATGGTCGGACGGCAAAGGTTAACGATTAAAGTCAATGGTTCCTCATCAGAACGAGAAAACATAGATAATAGTTGCAGAAGTACGCCATTTGGCCCTTCGAGCCATTAAATATGATCATGGCTCAGAGTGCGGTGGAGCCAGGTTCTCTGGATGCTTTCAAGAGAGAGCTAGATAGGGCTCTTAAAAATAGTGGAGTCAGGGGATATGGGGAGAAGGCAGGAACGGGGTACTGATTGGGGATGATCAGCCATGATCACATTGAATGGCAATGCTGGCTCGAAAGGCCCAAATGGCCTTCTCCTGCACCTATTGTCTGTTGTCTATTGGCTGATCATCTAGAATCAGTACCCTGTTGCTGCTTCTCCCCATATCCCTTGATTCCGTTAGCCCTAAGAGCTGTATCTACTGTAACACCTCCTGGATGTCTCTGAAATACATCCAGTGAATTGGCCTCCACTGCATTTTGTGGCAGAGAATTCCACAGATTCACAACTCTCTGAGTGAAAAAGCTTTTCCTCATCTCAGTCCTAAATGGCCCACCCCTTATTCTTAAACTGTGACCCCTGGTTCTGGACTCCCCCAACATCGGGAACATTTTTCCTGCATCTAGGCTGTCCAATCCCTTAAGAATTTCCCTTAACCCATAATAATCCTTAACATTCCCTTCAGAAAAACATGATAGACAAGTACTTTATGATGCAAAAGGGCTGGAGAAAACTAACGGTAGCCTGCAGAAGATGTTGAGACACAAAATGCAGGAGTAGCTCAGCAGGTCAGACTGCATCTCTGGCGAAAGGGAATAGACAATAGACAATAGGTGCAGGAGTAGGCCATTCGGCCCTTCGAGCCAGCACCGTCATTCAATGTGATCATGGCTGATCATCCCCAATCAGTACCCCGTTCCTGCCTTCTCCCCATATCCCCTGACTCCGCTATTTTTAAGAGCCCTATCTACCTCTCTCTTGAAAGTATCCAGAGAACCGGCCTCCGCCTCCCTCTGAGTTCCACACTCACAACTCTCTGTGAGAAAAAGTGTTTCCACATCTCCGTTCTAAATGGCTTACCCCTTATTCTTAAACTGTGGCCCCTGGTTCTGGACTCCCCCAACATCGGGAACCTGTTTCCTGCCTCTAGCATGTCCAAACCCTTAATGATCTTATATGTTTCAATAAGATATCCTCTCATCCTTCTAAACTCCAGTGTGTACAAGCCCAGCCACTCCATTCTCTCAGCATATGAGAGTTACACCATCCCAGGACTTAACCTTGTAAACCTACGCTGCACTCCCTCGATAGCAAGAATGTTGTTCCTCAAATTAGGGGACCAAAACTGCACACAATACTCCAGGTGTGATCTCACCTTATACAACTACAGAAGGACCTCTTTGCCCCTATACTCGATTCCACTTGTTATGAAGGCCAACATGCCATTCGCTTTCTTCACTGCCTGCTGTACCTGCATGCTTACTTTCACTGACTGATGAACAAGGACACTCAGAATAGGTGACGTTTCAGGTCGAGTCCCTTCTTCTCCATCCTTTTCTCCAGAGATGCTGCCTGACTCGCTGAGTTACTCCAGCATTTTGTGTCTATCTTTGGTGTGAAACAGCATCTGCAGTTCCTTCCTATGCAGAAGATACAGTATTTAGATTAGGATGGTCTCAAAGCCCTCCGGTTCTTCCTCGACAAGAGGAGCAACCCATACCCATCCACTGACACCTTCCTCCGCTTAGTGGAGTTGGTCCTTACCCTCAATAACTTCTCTTTTGACTCCTCCCATTTCCTCCGAACACAAGGCGTAGCTATGGGCACACGCATGGGCCCCAGCTACGCTTGCCTCTTTGTCGGGTACGTCGAACAATCCTTGCTCTCGGCGTACCAGGACCCCATCCCCGACCTCTACCCCCGTTACATTGACGACTGCTTTGGTGTCACCTCCTGCACCCACACACAACTGACTGACTTCATCCATTCCACCACCAACTTCCATCCGGCACTCAAATACACTTGGACCATTTCCGACATTTCCCTACCATTCCTTGACCTCACCATCTCTATTGCAGGTGATACACTCCTGACAGACATCCACTACAAACCAACTGACACCCACAGCTACCTGGACTACTCTTCCTCCCACCCTGCTTCCTGTAAGGACTCCATCCCCTATTCCCAATCCCTCCGTCTACGCCGCATCTGCTCCCAGGATGAGGTGTTCCACACCAGGTCATCACCAATGTCCTCATTCTTCAGAGAACGGGGATTCCCCTCCCCCACTATAGTTGAGGCTTGCACCAGGGTCTCCTCCGTACCCCGTAACACTGCCCTCTCTCCCCATTCCCCCACTCACAACAAGGGCAGAGTCCCCCTGGTCCTCACCTTTCACCCCACCAGCCAGCACATACAACACATAGTCCTCCGCCAGTTTCGCCATCTCCAACGTGACCCCACCACTCGCCACATCTTCCCATCTCCCCCCCCGGTCTGCCTTCCGCAAAGATCGCTCCCTCCGCAAAAAAAAGAAAAAATTTATTAAAGGCAGTCTGAAGAAGGGTCTCGACCCAAAACGTCACCTATCTCCTTCGCTCCTTAGATGCTGCTGCACCCGCTGAGTTTCTCCAGCCTTTTGTGTAACCCCCAGTATTTAGATTAGTTTAGTTTAGGTTAGATTAGTTTATTATTGTCATGCGTACCGAGGTACAGTGAAAAACTTTTTATTGTGTGCTATTTAGTCAGTGAAAAGACTATATATGATTACAATCAAGCTGTCCATACTGTATAGATACAAGACAAAGGAAATAACATTCAGTGCAAAATAAAGTCCAGTAATGTCCAATTATAAAATAGACCGAGGGTTTCCAATGAGGTCGATGGTAGCTCAGAATTAGAATATTGCCTACGCTGTCTAACTGCTTCTTCAATGTTGGGATAGTCCCTCCCTCAACTACCTCCTCTAGGATAGGATAGAAATGTAATAGGATAGAAAATGTTGGCAGTGGGAAAGAGAGGGAAATTATTTCAAGTTAATCATAGCTGGGGGTGGCAATGTATATAGAGAAGATGAATTATGGCAGACGAGAAACACCATGAGGGAATTATGCAGCCGTTGATGAAATTCTGAGGTATAGGACAGTTCTAGAAACGCTTTTCAGGGGTATCTGAGATGTCGTTCTTCCCATTTTATTTTGGCAGTCTTGGAATAATTTACACGGGACAGTATAATCCTCTTTATTCGCAATTACTTGTCAGACAAGAACAGTCAAGCAAGAGACTGTTCTGCAGACTCCAAGCATGTCTTATATGTCGGAAGGAACTGCAGATGCTGGTTTACACCAAAGATAGACACAAAATGCTGGAGTAACATGGGCTGGAATAAGACTCATTGTATTAATTACCTATTTGATTGGGCGGCAAGGCGGCGCAAAGGTAGAGTTGCAGCGCTGGAGGCCCGGATCCGATCCCTACTACGGGTGCTGTCCGTACGGAGTTTGTACGTTCTCCTCGTGACCCGCATGCATTTCCTCCGAGATCTTCGGTTTCCTCCCACACTCCAAAGGCTGTAAGGCAGCAACTCTACCACTGCGCCACGGTTATTTGTCAAAATAGGATAGGATGGACAATTTGAGGAAGGACATCCTTGCTATTGAGGCAGTGCAGCGTAGGTTCACAAGGTCAATCCCCGGGATGGTGGGACTGTCATATGAGGAAAGATTGAAATAACTAGGCTTGTTTCTGGAATTTAGAAGGATGAGAGGGTATCTTATAGAAACATATAAAATTATAAAAGGGCTGGACAAGCTTGATGCAGGAAAAATGTTCCCAATGTTGGGGGAGTCCAGAACCAGGGTCCACAGTCTAAGAATAAAGGGGAGGCCATTTAAAACTGAGATGAGAAAAAACTTTTTCACCCAGAGAGTTGTGAGTTTGTGGAATTCCCTGCCACAGAGGACAGTGGAGGCCGATTCACTGGATAAATTTAAAAGAGAGTTAGATGGAGCTCTAGGGACTAGCGGAATCAAGGGGTATGGGGAGAAGGCAGGCACAGGTTACTGATTGGGGATGATCAGCCATGACCACAATGAATGGTGGTGCTGGCTCGAAGGGCCAAAATGGCCTCCCCCTGCACCTATTGTCTATGTTTGACGTTAAAGGATGGAAGAACAGAACAGTTCAGTGCCCACAATTCCCACAGCCTCTCTGTAGCAACAGAAAGTTGTGGGACAGTTAAGACAGTGTGGGAGTGGGAAGATTAAGTCAAATCAGGTGTGACTGGATGCTCGGTTGTGGACAGGGTGCGTCTCGGCAAAATGGTCACCTAGTCTTTCCTTCCACTGTTCCATTGACTCCATCTACACTTCACGCTTCCTCGGCAAGGCCACCAGCATAATCAAGGACCAGTCTCACCCCGGTCACTCCCTCTCCTCCCCTCTCCCATCAGGCAAGAGGTACAAAAGTGTGAAAACGCACACTTCCAGATTCAGGGACAGCTTCTTCCCAGCTGTTATCAGGCAACTGAACCGTCCTCTCACCAGCTGCTAGTGTGTGGCCCTGACCCTCCCATTAGAGGCCTTTGAACTATCTTTAATCGTACTTCAATGGACTTCAATGTTATTTGCACTGAATGTTGCAATTTGATGCTTTATTTGTCCACTGCTGGCGGCTTGATTGTATTAGACAATAGACAATAGACAATAGTTGCAGGTGTAGGCCATTCGGCCCTTCGAGCCAGCACCGCCATTCAATGTGATCATGGCTGATCATCCACAATCAGTACCCCGTTCCTGCCTTCTCCCCATATCTCCTGACGCCGCTATCTTTAGGAGCCCTATCCAGCTCTCTCTTGAAAATATCCAGAGAACCGGCCTCCACCGCCATCTGAGGCAGAGAATTCCACAGACTCACAACTCTCTGTGAGAAAAAGTGTTTCCTCATCTCCGTTCTAAGTGGCTTACATTCTTAAACTGTGGCCCCTGGTTCTGGACTCCCCCCAACATCGGGAACATGTTTCCTGCCTTTACCGTGTCCAAACCCTTAATAATCTTATGTTTCAATAAGATATCCTCTTATCCTTCTAAACTCCAGAGTATACAGTATTCATGTATAGTATTTTCTTTGACAGGATAGCACACGAACAAATACTTTTCACTGTACCTCAGTACACGTGACAATAATAAACTAAACTAAACTATGTACAGAAGATAGGCACAAAATGCTGGAGTAACTCAGTGGGTCAGGCAGCAGCTCTGGGGTAAATGCATTGGTGATGTTGACGTTTCAGGTCGGGATCCTTCTTCAGTCTAACGAAGGGTCCCAACCTGAAACATCACCTGTCCTTATTCTCCAGAGATGTTGCCTGACCCGCTGAGTTAAGGGCCTGTCCCACTTGGGCGACATTTCCGGCGATAGCCTGAAAAGAGGTTGGCGCGGCGTGGTTGGGACGTGATGCGGGATGACGCATGTAGTGTCTCATTGTCGCCCCTGGATTTTGGAATGTTCAAAATCTCCAGGCAACATCTGGGTGTCTTATCATGTCATGCGCCCTGTCACACGCTGGTGTACGCTGCCCTGCGCCGACTTATCCATTAAAAAGTTATTGGTCCTTAGATGTATTGTAGATAAGTTCACTTCCAATGTGATTATTACACCTCGGTGTAACCTTGTGTTGTGAAGGCGGGTGATGCGGAGTGGCGTAGCTAGATTCGTCGGTGTCGCACAGTCGTACAACTTGACGGTTTTTTGGGCATCAGTCACTGACGTTCGCAGTCACCAAAAAAATCGCAAAGTGGGACACGCCCTTTCCTCCAGCATTTTGTGTCGCCATCTGAAGGGTTATTGCCTTTATCGCCTCTGCCGGTTAATCCTCAAAGAACTCTGGCAAATTTGTCAAACGTTATTTAACTTTCATAAAAACCATGTTGCCTCGGTTTGATTACATTGGACTTAACCAAATGACTGGCTATTTCTCCTTTGATTATAGACTCCGTCATTTTGCTGTCACCAGCATTTAAAGCTAACAGGCCTATAGTTACCTGCCTTTAGTCTCCTTAACACACCTGAACAATGGAGTCGCATTTGTGGTTTCTCAAACTACTGGTGCCTTCCCGAACGCAGTAATTTTGCAGAAAGAAAACTTCAAGCATTGGCTCCGCTATCTCTGCTGCCACTTATATTTTAAAGGCTCGGATAGAGGAGGACATGGGAGCGCTGGCACCTGATCTACTTTTAGGTCTTTATTCTTTGGAGCGCAGAAGGTTACGGGGGGACTTGATTGAGGTCTTTAAAATGATGAAAGTGATAGACAGAGTTGACGTGGATAAGCTTTTCCCATTGAGGGTAGGGAAGATTCAAACAAGAGGGCATGACATGAGAATTAAGGGACAGAAGTTTAGGGATAACATGAGGGGGAACTTCTTTACTCAGAGAGCGGTGGCTGTGTGGAATGAGCTTCCAGCAGAAGTGGTGGAGGCGGGATCGATTTTAACATTTAAAAGTAAAGTGGATAGGTATATGGACGGGATGGGAATGGAGGGGTATGGTCTGAGTGCAGGTAGATGGGACTAGGGGAAAATAAATGGTCGGCACGGGCTGGAAGGGCCGAGAGGGCCTGTTTCTGTGCTGTAATTGTTATATGTTATATGGTTTAGTCCCGTTTGTCGTTTCCTTCACCCTGTCCCTGGTGACACTGGTTGTTACTGGTGCCTCCATCTTGTTTGAAACTATTGAGGGATACCTGAGAGACCAGAAACAGCAGAATTTATTCTGATAGGAAGGAACTGCAGATGTAATTTTATACCAAATTTAGGCACATAGTGCTGGAGTAACTCAGCGGGTCAGGCAGCATCTCTGGTGAAAGAATGTCGGCAGATGTTTCACCTCCGAGTCATTCTTTAATTTATTGTTCTTATTTCTCACTGTCTGTGTTTACATCTCTCTCTCTCTCTCTCTCTCTCTCTCTTTTTTTTTTTTTTTTCCATTTCAAAAACTTTATTCAACACAAATCATAAAATACAACACATCAAAACACAATCAAAAATCACACTATAATGAACAGATCATTGTAGTACAACAGTACATTCATTTATAATCGCCTCAACCCCACGCGGCGACCAGCGCTGACGAAAGGCCCCCACAGTCCCCGTGAACACCGCGTGTTCCCTCTCCAGGGACTCTCTCTCTCTCTCTCTCTCTCTCTCTCTCTCTCTCCCTCTCTCTCTCTCTCTCTCTCTCTCCTTTTTCTTTGAATATCCAAAAACTTTATTCGACACATTCATATAATACAACACATCAAAACATAATCAAAAATAACACTATAACAAACAGATCATTGTAGTACAACAGTACATTCATTGTTTACAATACTCTCAACCCCACGCGGTGACCAGCGTTGACGGAAGGCCCCCACAGTCCCCGTGGACACCGCGTGTTCCCTCTCCAGGGACACACGTGCACGGACGTAGGCCCGAAAGAGGGGCAGGCAGCCGACTCTAGCCTGACCATCGACCGCCCGCTGCCTGGACCCGCGAATGGCCATCTTGGCCAGGCCCAGGAGCAAACTGACAGGTAAGCCCCCCCCCCCCCCCCCCCCTCCCCTCCCCCACTCGGCTCTCCCCACTCCCTGCCTTGTGTCCGAACACCAGGATTGTGGGGCTAAAATGCAGCCAAAACTTGAGGAACAACCCCTTCAGATATTGGTACAGGGGCAGTAACCTCTCACACTCCATATACACATGGAACACGGTCTCCTCCTCTCCGCAGAAAATACATGCGGTGGACGAGCCCATGAACCGGCTCAAAAGTTTATTACAAACCACCGCTCCATGCAACACTCTCCACCCCAGGTCCCCAATATAAAGGGGTATGACTCCCTTATAGAAGGACCCCCGCTGGGGACCTCTCTCTCTCCCTCTCTCTCTCTCTCTCTCCCTCCCTTTCTCGTTCACTACCCTGTCCTTTCTATAACTTGCTGCTCATTGTGACTTGCTCTTGCTCTTTATCGTTCCCTGTTTCTCCATCTCATTTTAAAATGTACCGTTCTATGATTGTTTCCCCCTTCATTTGTATCGCTTCTTTCTGTGACCCTCTCTCCCTCTCCCCTTTTCTCCCTGTCTCTCTCTTCCCCTTCTCCTCTACCTCTCCCACTCTCTTCCCCCACCCTCTCTCCCTCTCCTCTCCTCTCCCTCCCTCTCCCCCGTCTCTCCCTCTTTCTCTCTCTCCATCCCTGTCCCACTCTCTCCTCCACTCACCCTCTCTCCTCTCCTCCCCCCCCCCCCATCGCTCCAACCTTTTACCCTCATGTTCCCCCCCCCCCCCCCCCCCAATAACATGGATCACCCATGGATTGTCACTTTATTTTCACCCCACGAAGGCTACCTAGGTTTATCCTGCAAAAGTTTTTCAGAATAGTTAGCAACAAATCTGCTGTTCTTTTTGTTAGGGTGCAACATTAATTCATCGCTATTAATGCGCATGTTCAACATAATTTATTCAAGATAAATTATGTTTATTATTCAACATAATGTCAGAAGGTCATAAGTGATAGGCGCAGAATTAGGCCATTCGGCCCATCAAGTCTACTCCGCCATTCAATCATGGCTGATCTATCTCTCCCTCCTAACCCCATTCTCCTTCCTTCTTCCCATAGCCTCTGACACCCGTACTAATCAAGAATCTATCTATCTCTGCCTTGAAAATATCAACTGGCTTGGCCTCCACAGCCTTCTGCGGCAAATAAAAACACATATTCACCACCCTCTGACGAAAGACATTTTTTTCCTCACCTCCTTCCTGAAAGAACGTCCTTTAATTCTGAGGCTACGACCTCTAATATTAGAGTCTCCCACCAGTGGAAACATCCTCTCCAAATCCACCACATCCAAGCCATTCACTATATTGTATGTTTCAGTGAGGTCCCCCCTCATTCTTCTAAACTCCAGCGAGTACGGGCCCAGTGCCGACAAACGCAATAATAATTAATACTGGGGGCACGGTGGCGCAGCGGTAGAGTTGCTGCCTGACAGCGCCAGAGACCCCGGTTCGATCCTGACTACGGGTGCTGTCTGTATGGAGTTTGTACGTTCCCCCGTGACCGAGTGGATTTTCTTGGTCTCTCACTGAGATGAGGATGCAGCCTCTAACAATACTGGTTGTTGGTGGTGAATCTTTGGAATTCTTTGCCACACACGGCTGTCAATTAATATTTTTAAGGCAGAGATAGATAGATTCTTGATTAGTAAGGGTGTCAGGGATTATGGGGCAAATGGCTTAATTCTGCTCATATGAACTTATAATTTCTATCTGAGGATCAGGAATCCATGAATCTGGTGGCAGTGGGCATTGCTAAGCCCTAGGTCCAGGAACTTATTCTATCCTTGATATAACATGATTCCACAGACGATCATAGAAGCCAAGTCAATGATATTTTTTAAGTCGGGGATTGACATATTCTTGATTAGTAGGGTGTCAGGGATTATGAGGTAATGAAGGAAAGATAGATCCGCCATGATTGAATGGCAGAGTAGACTTGATGGGCCGAACGGCCTAGTTCTGCTCTGAGAACTTATGAACCTGCCCGACCAGTTCGCTTCCAAATGGAAAACACAAAGTGCTGGAGTAACTCAGCGGGCAAGGCAGCCAGTGGGTGGAGTAGGTATCTTCAATAAGACTTCCACTGCCAATCAGGCAGTTATGCCTGTCACAGAAAGTGTTCACTTTTATCATGTTTTTGGATGATCATAAGATCACAAGTGACAGGAGCAGAATTAAGCCATTTGGCCCATCAAGTCTACTCCGCCATTCAATCATGGCTGATCTATCTCTCCCTCCTAACCCCATTCTCCTGCCTTCTCCCCATAGCCTCTGACACCCATACTAATCAAGAATCTATCTATCTCTACCTTAAATATGTCCACTGACTTGGCCTCCGCAGCCCACTGTGGCAATGATTTCCACCTATTCACCAAAGAAATTCCTCCTCATCTCCTTCCTAAAAGAACGTCCTTTAATTCTGAGGCTGTGACCTTTAGTCCTGGACTCCCCCACTACTGAAAACATCCTCTCCGCATCCACTGTATCCAAGCCCTGGGAACAAACATCAAAGAGATGCTAATTAAAGGTATTCAAGGATACGGTGGTTTGTTTTCTGATGAAAGTAAGGTCAGAGGAGGTTTGCATGAAGAGTAGGCACTTGCTTACCAATAGGACCCGAATGGCCTGTTTCTGTGCTGCAAACTCGAGGATGTTGCCAGGACTAGAGGATCTGAGATATAGGGAGAGGCTGAGTAGGCTGGGACTCCATTCCTTGGAGCGCAGGAGGATGAGGGTTGACCTTATATAGATGTATAAGATCATGAGAAGAATAGATCGGGTAGATGCAGAGAGTCTCTCGCCCAGAGTAGGGGAATCGAGAACCAGAGGACATAGGTTTAAGGTGAAGAGGAAAGATTTATTCGCAATCTGAGGGATAACATTTTCACACAGAGGGTGGTGGGTGAATGGAACAAGCTACCAGAGGAGGTCGTTGAGGCTGGGACTATCCGAATATTTAAGAAGCAGTTAGGCAGGCACATGGATAGGGCAGATTTTGAGGGATACGGACCAAATGCTGGCAGGTGGGACTAGTGGAACTGGGACATTGTTGGCCGGTATGGGCAAGTTGGGCCGAAGGGCCAGTTTCCACACTGCATCACTCTATGACTAAACTCAATGCAACCTTTTAACTCGGAGAAGCTCCCCCTTCCCCGAACTCTCTGGAGAAGGGTCTTGACCCGAAAGTGTTGTCCAGAAACGCTGCCTGACCCGCTGAGTTACTCCAGCACTTGGTGTCCCTTTGGAGTTATAGTGTGGAAACAGGCCCTTTGGCCCAACTTGTCCCGTCCTAACCTGAAACGAGGCCTGACCAATCCTATAACATGTGAACTTATAATTCCACCAACCCTTTGGTGGCCTCACGGAAGGTTCGCATAACTTGGGCTGAAATAAAAAGACAATTAAAAACAATGTTTAGAACTTGTTTTGTTACACCTGCAACATTTTCAACAAAGTACCAGGCCGAACCATTCAGGAAAACTTGGAACTGCA